>CM035427.1:79313041-79345541 GCA_020310875.1 Ceratopteris richardii | reverse complement strand
ATGAGGATTATTTGGGAGCTTCTTTCCCTTTTGGTTCATATAGTCATGTTTTCATTGATTCGGAGTTGATGGTGACATCATGTTCTGTAGGAGCTGCTATGACCATTATCAACTCTCATCTTATGGTTGATGAGAGGATAATTGATCAGGTACAGTTTTCTGAGTTCCCTAGCACATTCCGACTTAATGCCTAAGTTTTTATTTCCGACTTGAGGTTATTCTTTGTGACAGACTATGACCACTCGTATCAAGCTAGCAAAAGCTCTTGCCCAGCAGTGGTTTGGGGTCTACATATTTCCAGAGTCTCCAAGTGATGGTATCTTGTTTTTAGCTTTGACTGTTATTTATGTGTGCATTTGATTGTTATTGTCGACACATGTTTTTGGGGGGGGGGGGGGAGGGAGGGATGGAGGGATAAGGGGAAGTGAGGGATGGGAAGGGAGGGAGAGAGGAGGGGGGGAGGGAAGGGAAGGGGAGGGAAGGGAAGGGGAGGGATGGAAAAAAGGGGGGGGGGTGAGGGAGGGAAAAGGCAGGGGGACACACAGAGAGAGAGAGAGAGAGAGAGAGAGAGAGAGAGAGAGAGAGAGAGAGAGAGAGAGAGAGAGAGAGAGAGAGAGAGAGAGAGAGAGAGAGAGAGAGAGAGAGAGAGAGAGAGAGAGAGAGAGAGAGAGAGAGAGAGAGAGAGAGAGAGAGAGAGAGAGAGAGAGAGAGAGAGAGAGGAGAGAGAGAGAGAGAGAGAGAGAGAGAGAGAGAGAGAGAGAGGAGAGAGAGAGAGAGAGAGAGAGAGAGAGAGAGAGAGAGAGAGAGAGAGAGAGAGAGAGATGGAGGTGATCTCAGGATGGCTGGTGGAGGGCCTGTCGATGTTTCTGACTGATGTATTCATTAGACGGCACTTTGGAAACAATGAAGCTTTCTATCGGAGGTATCTGGTATGTTATTCTGCAAGCTGCATCTCATCAGTTTTTGGTGTGGTCTCATTTGGGAAAAAGGTTATGGATTCATCGGAGTTATAATCAATAAGTGTAGTGAGCTAGATATTTGATTTAAACATAGAGTTATTGATACATTTATTGTATATTGATGGCGGTATTGAATATTGTGTGTTATTAAAGTGACAAAGGTCTAGGGATTGATCAGAGTTATAGGAAGTGTAGTGAACTTGATATTTCATCAAAACGTTTAATCATTTAGTTGTTCATTGTGCATTCATGGTTGTAATGAATATGTTGTATTATTCCACAGACATATACTAATGCATTATGTGCTATTTGTTGAGATTTTATTCACATTTACAATTAGGGGCGAGATGATATACACACTTAAAGACTTGCATGAGGAGGGAGGGGCAGGCAAGGGAGGTGGAGACAGGTGGTGGGGAGGGGAGAGGGAGGGAATTTCTTCGACTTTTTTTTTTTGGGTTTCTTTGACTCTTCTGTATCTTCACACTGAAGGCCAATGAAGCTGTATGCAAAGCGGACACTGATAGTATTCCCCCTTTAAGTAGTTCAACCTTGCATGGCACACAAGGATATGGTTTTGGCGGACAAATCTATTCCTGGAAATCTGTAAGTGTATTGATTTTTTTCGTAGTGATGTTGGCCTCCAGACATTGGTTTATCTTTTGATATTATGCTATAAATATAGGTAGCTGTTGTTCAGATGCTAGAAAAGCAAATGGGTCCTGATGCTTTCCGGAAGGTTTCATTTTTATTCAATGACTACTTCTGAACATACATTCTGGCATAATCTCAGCATGTTTATATGTTTTGTGTTTTGGTGTTGGTAGATTTTACAGAAAATAATTTCGAGGGCTCAGGGTCCTGATCGTAAAATACGATCTCTGAGCACAAAAGAGGTATGGCTAATGTGTGATGAAGTTAAATTTATCTAAGTCAGTATAGTTCATATGAATCCTTCTTATGATGCTTCCAGAAACAGTTTATAGAGACGTTTTTTTGTTCAATCATCTTTAAATTTAACTTCTTTTAATAGTTGTACATTTATACACATATATGCACACCACTTTTTTATGAGTTCTGTATATTTACACACATTTATGTGGACATATTTGCTTATTTGAATGCATGCACACACAAATGTATGCATGTATGTGTGTACATTTTAGTACATCTTTGTATGCACAGAGTGTAACACTTTCCTAAATTCGCTCTTCAAGGCTTCAAACTTAGAACTCATGAATGATGCATGTGCCACTCACCTACTATCCATTATATCCCCTTGCATTCAAAATAACAATGCTCTGGAATGATCTAGTGCCGAAATGTGGCCACCATGCAACACTCATTCCCATAGCCATTGAATACCTTAGGATATCCCACGAGCTAGGGATATTGGCTATAAGTTGCTCTTGCTTCTTTAGTCTCTTGCGTGGGTATAAAGTGAGCCACCTTGCTCAACCTATCTACCACTACTAGGATAGTATCCCGCTTCCTTTGGGTACGCGATAACCCCACTGCAGTCCATGGATACAATATCCCAATTGTGCTATGGAATCTGTAAAGGATGTAAAAGACTTTGTGTCTTAACCCTTTCTGCCTTGTTGACCTGACACATAAAGCATTGTTGAGCATAGGTGTGGACATCTCTGGCTAATCCAAGCCACACAAGGATTATCATGTTTAACATCATGGTTATCATGCATGACTTTTCTTCTCAAATCTTAAGAATTTTGTATGCAAACCTTTCCTTTCTTGTCTCGTCTCCTATAATAGAGTCATCAGTGACGGCTCTAAGAATGTGTAATAAGTGTGGATCTTCCACATGTGTCTTCTTTATTTCTTGAAGCAACAAGCTTTTCTGGAATTGTAAAGCTCATTTGACACACTATCCACGATAATTCATCAGCTACAACATTCTCTTTGCCTCTTCTGTACAAGATTTCCATGTGAAACGCTTGCATTAGCTCAACCAAACGAGCCCATCTTACTCAAAGATTTGGTTTACTACAAAAGTACTCGAGTGTATGATGATTTGTGTATTCCTTAAAGTCTGCACGGTAAAGATAGTGTCTCGATACTCTAAGAGCATACACCATTGCATACAATTTCTGTTCATGCACTGGCCGATTGCGCTGTGCACTCCTCAATTTTTTTGCTTTCAAATGCTATTGGCCTTCAAACTTGGCTCAAGACTGACCCTATGGCTATGTCGCTAGCCTCTGTCTCCAACTCTAATGGTTTCTATGGATCTACCACTTTGAGTATTGGAGCCTCTGAAACGGTTTGCTTTAGAGTATTAAAACTTTCTTGATGCTCTTGCTTCCATGCAAATGGTACTTTGCCTTGAAGTAGATTCGTGATAGGCGTTGCTATCGACGATTAAGATGAGTTGAATTTCTGATAGAAACTGGAAAGTCCTAGAAATGACGGTAATTGCCACTCATCTTGAGGAGTGGGCCATGCCAGTGAGACCTTCTTGTGATCCATCCAAACCCCATCGGTCGATACCACATGCCCTAAATACTCTTATTTCTGGAAGAAACAATTGAGTCTTATTTGGATTTATAAACAATTGATTTTGTTTTAATTTATTTAACACTAACCTTAAATGACTTTCATGTTCATGTATAGACCTACTAAACACCAATAAGTTTTCTACGAAATCCATAATAAACTTTCCAATGAACGGACGTAAAATATCATTCATTAACATCATGTAAGTTAGTCAAACCAAATGGCATAACTAAATACTCATAATGCCCAAAACGGGTCTTGAAAGCTATTTTATATCATCTTGCTCCTTAACTCTAATATGGTGGTAACGACTTTTTAAATCTATTTTACTATATACAACTTCTTCACCTAGAGCATAAGGAGATCATCTATCCTGGGCATGGGATACCTATGCTTGATGGTAATCTTATTGAGTGCTCTGTAGTCTACGCACCTCCTATAAGATCCTTCTTTCTTCTTTACTAGAAGAATCGGTGCAGCAAAGGGAGGATAGCTGGTCTAATAAGGCCTTTCTCCATATACTTGTTCATGACCTTGCTGGCTTTCATTCTCCTCCTTCAAGCTCATTGAAATGGCGGTCGAGCGGTTTGACTTGATCTGACTCACTCCTGGTACCAATGTGATTCTATGGTCAATGTTCTTGCAAGGAGGTAAACTTGAAGGTAATTCTTTTAAAAACAACTATGGGAATCCTCTGCCTAGCTCCTCCATATGTAATTGAGTATGGTATGCATGCATAGTTGACAAGAATTTTGGAAACGAAGAAACGGAAACGCTATGGAAATGGAGCAAATAGAGTTTCGGTCTCTAGAGGAAACGAGAAAACGCGAAACTATATATATATATATATATATATATATATATATATATATATATATATATATATATATATATATATATATATATATATATATAATAATAATAATAATAATAATAATAATAATAATAATAAATATAATAAATATAATAAATAATAATAATAATAATAATAATAATAATAATAATAATAATAATAATAATGATAATTTATATGAAAGTTGAAAGTTGGAATTGCAAATAATAGTCCTAAGTTCTAACTTCTAACATCTAAGTTAAGGCTACATAGAGAATCTAGACTCTAGATTCTAGACTACATCTCCCAAGTCCCGTCTTCCAACTTCGAAGTCCTCATCAAGAATCAAGATTCAATACATTATAAATATTATGATCAGTCACATTATCACGATTAATATGACAATCAATAAAAACACATTCTCAGGATTAAAGATTTCATATACATCTCTAGAGCCCCATCTGGCATCAATAGATTCATGATTCAATACACATTACAATCACAAATCAATATATAAAGAACTCAAAGATAAATCAACATCTGTATGATGTCATCAATGATCATAACATAAGTAAGCCATAGAACTCTCAATGTAACATAAGTGAGCCATAGATGTCAAATGAAAATGTCAAAAAACTACATCAAATGAGTCTATGGACCATGAGTCATGACAATGACCAATTTGTGATCAATCATCACTAACTAATAAAATCGGCAATATCAAGCATCTGAATATGATCCTCCCAACCTTTGAAACATGCCTCCTTGTGGTAGCCCTCGATCTCATCCTCTCAAAAGCTCCACGTGTTCGATGGGTAGGAGCCATCATCTCTAGATGCATCATAGTAAATATATCCAACTCCTCTGAGGGAATAGATGGAATACCTGTCATCTGATCATTGTCAATGCTATAAGCATGGACTTGACGAGTTTGAGGAAAAGTCGATATTTGTTCAAGAGGTCTTAGATTATAATGAAAAAAACTAATCTCTCTATGTCGGCCATGCTCGCTCGATTCCTCTTCTTTGTGTGGAATGAAGGATGCCACGGAGAACTACATCCTGGTGTGCTCGGTTGCTCCAAACGTTAAGGGAGTGGTCTGTTACATGAGGAGAGAGAAAGTAGAGAGAGAAACTTATGCAGAAATTTAGAGAAGAAGATGGAGAAGCTGAAGTTGAAGAAGTCCCAATCAAGTTATGAGAGATTTAGGACCAAATGTTATCGATAAGTGACTTGTTCGCACATGGCCAATCACTGAAAGTCATAAAAATAATGTAAACTCCTATAACTCTCCAATTTGGGGTCCAACAAATATAACAAAAATATGTTTGGAAAGCTCTTGAAGAGAGCTTTGAGATGGAAGGGTCAAAATCTACAAAAGGAGATTCTTTGGGGCCTTTATCCCCAGCAACCTCCCACTTAAAGGACCAAGGAGGCTCCTTTAAGCCAAGTAACTCCCACCATCTGTATACATAACTGATGTTGTGCCTTGGGTAGACACTTCGTGAGAGCATCTGCATGATTCTGTGAAGTATTGACCTTGATCAAAGTGATCAGGCCATTCTCGAACACCTCTCTAATGAAGTGGTATCTCACATCAATATGCATTGTGCGCGCATGAAACATGGCATTCTTTGCCAAACATATGGCACTCTGGCTATCGCATCCGAGAACAGGTGCCTTTTCAGGCACCCAAAACTCACTGCACAAGCAGGCTAACCAAATGGCTTCTATGGAAGCCTCTGTGGGTTAAATATATACAGCCTCTGTAGTAGATAGTGCAACTATCCTCTGAAATCTAGAGCACCATGGAATAGCTCCACTTGCAAGGGTGTATACATAACCACCTCTGGACTTGCGTGTGTCCACATCACTTGCCATGTCTGAATCACAAAATCCTATTAACTCCAATGGACCCTTTCGATAACACATGCATTTACCTTTGGTCCAAGATAGACTTGAGGGACCAAATATCTCAAGATAGACTTGATGACCTCCTAATGAGCTCTATCAGGATTAGCCATGAACATGCTAACAACTCCCACTGCATGAGCAATGCCTGGGCAAGTGGAAATCATAGCATACATAAGTGAACCACAAGCTGATGCATATGGAACACTCTTCGTGTAATTGGCTGCATCCTCATCTTTGGGACAGTCATCCTTGGAGAGCTTAACATGTGGCTGCAATGGCACTCCAAGAGGCTTAGCATCAGCTACATTAAATCAGTCCAGCACTTTTTCAATGTACTTTTCTTGGGATAAGTGCAAAGTATGCTTCTGCCTATCCCGTTTTATTCGCATACCAAGAATATGTTCAGCTTCCTCAAGGTCTTTCATTGAGAATGCAGAGTCCAGCTGCTGTTTTAGAGCGTTTTTCAGAGTGCTCTTTTGCTTCTCAGCCAGCAGCATATCATCCACATACAACACAAGAATGATTGGGCTGCCATCTTCATCCTTTTTAGTATACAAACAGTAGTCTGCATGGCTTCTTTTGAACCAATGCTTTAGCATAAATGAATCAAACTTCTTATACCGTTGTCTAGGGGCCCGTTGCAGCCCATATAAGCTCCTTTTCAGCTTGCATACCAGATGCTCTTTTCCAGGAATGGCATATCCTTCTGGCTGTTTCATGTACAGCTCTTCATTCAAATCACCATGCAAAAAGGCTTTTTTAACATCCGTTTGGAATAACTCCAAATCCAAGGCAGCTGCAAGAGCTGTAATGTGGTCATTTTAACCACTGGAGAGAACAACGCTGGGAAATCAATGACCTCTTTTTGGGCATATCCTTATGCAACCAGCCTTGCCTCGTACTTGGGTTTGCCATCAACAATCTTGATTGAAGGGATCGATTGCAAACATGAACTGCAGTTTCAAAGCCTCTCCCCAAAATCCATGAGGGAGATTAGCTATGGACAACATGCATCTCTCCCTCTCACACGAAGTCCTATTATACCTTTCAGCCACACCGTTGGAAGAGGGGCTGTATAGGACTGTTAGCTCTCTCTTAATACCAAGATTTTCACAAAATCTAGTTATCTGTATGTAAGCATTTCAGCTTTCTACCTGTTTGGGTGGTCACAAATGCATGAAATTTCTTAAATGAAGCAAAGGCTTCATCTTTAGATTTTAACAACACATGCGCCAAAGCATGGATAGGTCTATGAAACCTATGTCATCTTCGATTCCACATTGATCGAAGCTACTCAAGTCTGGATAAAACAATCTACAATTAAAAAAGCGAATAAATGGTTCAAGAATAGAGGGATATTTACCTATCTGAAGAGATATATTTTGAAAAGATTCTCCAATCGTATCCATGAACTCGTATAATAATCCCATGGTGCATCTCTCCATAGCAGTGAGTTGCAAAACTGAATAAATTGGTTTGATGGATTTTATGAATATATTTGTCTGTGTCTACCATGCATTATTCGTCATCATGCGTGATAAAGAAATAAATTTTGGTGTTCGAATGTCATGTAAATCCGAACCACACACCTAAGAGACACTCCAAAACTATATACATATATGCAAATCGCATCATTGATGGTGGTGAAAGCTCCAGGTCAGTATATGCACCGAAAATGTTGCATACGTTTTGCATCTTCATCACGAACTTCACCATGGACTTCGCACACTAGAAGATTTTGGAAACCCAATCAAGTTTTGCTATATCTTCCATTAGCAAGTCTAATGAGTGCTATGCACATGTAGTCCATACAATTTTTGGAAACTTTGCCTCAAGTCAACGGCCCATAGAAACACAATTAAGGCCATTACTTGTAATTACTTACATCATAAATTACAATGTACATTTAGAAACGCATTTAGAGCCATCATAATTATCAATTTATTAATGATTACAATGCATACATACATACACACATATTACATAGATACATATTACATACATAGTACATAGATGATAGTACATACATACATACACACATTTACGTGATTAGATAGTAGATGCACACATAGTACATGCATACTACATAGATGGATCATATTAGATACATACATAGTACATACATACATACATACAATGTACATTCACACACAATGATTATGCAAGTCATTATGAATAATTACAAAATTACAATTTATTTGAACCGCATTATCTTGGCCTACATGCATAATGGCCTCTCGTATGTGCTGCCAAATAAATGCACCTGTTATCACTGTGCAAGGTGAAGAAGCATCAATAGCTATCAAGAACATGGTGCCTTTGCATGAAGACACTAATATATTGTAGACATTAGGTCTACATAAATTTGTCGAGCCAACACATAAAATAGTGCATCCAAATTTCTGCCATGTCTCTTTCAATGGAGCCAATTGATACTCTATGCGTTCCTTCTCATTGGAAAGTTCTTTTTTCCAATCCCGTCATATGAAGGACCATCTCATGCACATCCAATACGTTTGATTGCATTCATTGCAGCCTTCCATCAAGGGGTGCACAAGACATGGAAAGGGATAGCACAGTGTATAAAAAGCCTTGTAATTTCTCTAGCGCCTCCAAGATTGCTTGCTTTTGCATCCTTGCATGTATAGACATTTTTTTTAAAAAGATCCTTTTGGTGGGAGGACATCACTACGTGGGAGAGGTGTTCCTTTTCTTAACATGCCAGATGTAGCTCAAAATTCGATCCCATGTATGGTGTAGATCCATCTTCTGTCTCTAAATCCACTCTTTGCCTCTTTGAAGGTCCTGCCTCATATGGTACTTGTGAAGATGATCTTGCTCCCAATGTAGTACTGTTAGATGCTTGAAACACTCCCAGGCATTGATGTCTCCAAGATTCGAGTTGAGCCTTTATGTCTAAAGGAACATGCATACATGGTCCAATGTCTTTATTAGGCACACCTTCAAGACCGTCCTTAATTCTTGTTGCTTCCCTTCCTCTTACAATTCCACAATATTTACATTTCTATCTTTTAGAGCCACCTCCACCTGAATACTCTGATAGAATGGTGACATGATTACATGCTATATCCTTCACCATGATGATCTTGCAATATTCAAATGCAAGTAAATGCTGTATAAAAAAATTAGGCTGAAATATATAGTGTGTCGTTAATAGTTATGTGTAATGTACAATGTAGTGAAATAATTATAGGTTGAAACAATGTGTTGTATAATAGTTATGATTTCATGCATATGGCTGCTGCATGCATATGGCATCCTGCATGATGCATGCATATGGCATCCTGCATGATTCATGCAGATGGCTCCTGCATGATGCATGCATATGGCTGCTGGCATGATGCACATAATGCACATGCAATGTGCATGAGTCATGATGCATCATCATTGACTCATGCATGATGCACACAATGCACATGCAATGTGCATGATGGACCATGTATGAATCATGATGCATCATCCCAACATGTAACATAATACATTAAATATGTTACATTAAATATTCATGAATCATAATGTTTAAATTTTAATGCACTCTCAATGCACATCATGAATGGCATTATGCATATACGTAGTTATTAAATTTTATTTACAAATTAGAATTTGGATGATGCACATGCCATTGCCAAAGTCATCTATGAATCATAAATGACTTTGGACAATGGCATGTGCATCATCCAAATTCTGATCTGTAATTAAAATTTATAACTATGTATATGCATATGGCCATGCATGATGTGCATTGTGTGTGCATTAAAATTTAAACATTATGAATCATGAATAATTAATGTAACATGTCTAATGTATTATGTTACATGTATTCATGCATGATGCATCATGCACATTGCATGTGCATTGTGTGCATCATGCATGAGTCATGATGATGCATCATGCCAGCAGCCATATGCATGCAGCATAATTAATAATTATCAATGACCAATGACCGTTCAACATTGCAGTTTGCCACATGGCACATTTATAATGTATTATGTATAATGTAAGTTGTCACACATACATGATTTCACAATTGTCAATCATGCAGTCAGAATTCTTAATGCACTGAGCACTGAGCAGTGGTGAGCACTTGCCACTGAGGTAGCTGACTTCTGAGTGAGGCTGAAGCTTTGAGTCAGCTGGAGGCTTCAACTTTGAGTCTGTTCAAGGTTGGAACTTCGAGGTTAAAGCAGGAGGCTGGAAGCTCGAGCACTCAACGTTTGGCCGCAGAGAGGTCAGCCAACAGAGCCATGGAGCAGACGGATGGATTCACGAATGAATCCTAACGGGAAAACCCATTGTTGTTTTGCCCCAAAAATCGAAGCTCACGAAACGGGCTTCAGCGTTTCTGGGGGAGGGAGAGGGGGGAGTATCATATTTTGTTTTCTGTGAGTACATGGACACGAAGGTTGAAGACCACTTTCTTTGATGTTTTTTATGTTCTCCAATTCATCATGTGTCAATTATGACTAATCAATGCTTAATGTAACACAGCAGTGGCATGAATGATTTGTGGAAACTGGCTAAACTATGTATAATGGATATGATAGAATGGTAGAGTGAGTTTGATTGATCATTCAATTGATAATGTTCCTTTGTTTGCAGTTCCGACATTTTGCAAATAGGGTTGGAAATCTTGAACGCCCATTCCTAAAAGAGTTCTTTCTACGCTGGGTTGAATTTCAAGGTTGTCCAGTTCTGAGGTGATTTTCTTGACCTAGACCTGTTAATATTGAGACACACAACGATTGAAGCAGTGAAATGAAAATGTTTGACTGCATTATTCTCATGTGAATAAAATGGGGGATCGAAGTTAATGATAATAAATGTATATTGTTTACACAGAGGTCTAGGGTTAGATAAATTGGAATATCTGGTCTTCTGAACTTAAGTAATTTTCCATGTTTATTGATAAAAAATTGTTATAGCTCTGTTCTTTCGTAATTTGTGCTTGTAATAGATGAGTTTGATCTGTTGTTTTTATCTTTAGGTTTGATTGATTCTATTGCTGTTTTGATAGTGTTTTTTGTTCGTAGGATGGGCTTTGAGTACAACAGGAGGAGGAATATGATTGAGCTGGCTGTGTTAAGAAGTTCCATGACTGCGGCACAGATGGCTGAACCTAGACGGAATGATGAATCTGCTGAGAGAGCAAGAGCTAGTGATGCTGGATGGCCTGGCATGATGAGCATATGCGTTCACGAGATTGATGGGATGTATGATCACCCAAGTCTTCCAATGTCAGGGGATACATACCAGCTTTTAGACATCCATTGCCATTCCAAGCTTGCTGGCAGACGAATACAGCGTCCGAAAAAGGGAATGAAATCAGATGGGGTGGAAGATTTGGATCATTATGCTGCAGCAGACTCTCGTCAGAGGTACGAACATAAATTCCTTGTTTTGTATTTTTTAAAGCTTACATTGCTTATCTTTGGGTGTACTGTACTTGCAGCAATGAATCTCCTTTACTCTGGCTCCGTGCTGATCCACAAATGGAATATCTTGCTGATATACAGCTCCAGCAGCCAGAGCAAATGTGGGTAAGATTCATTCATGCTTTGAATTGATGCCCAAGATGATCTGTAATGTTGCAGAATATCTATTAGTTAAGCCGATGTATTTTTGCCTGCTCTGCTCATGGCAGATAAACCAACTTGAGAAAGACAAAGATGTAGCTGCACAGTTGCAAGCTATTGCAGCTATTAGTTCTCTTCCCCACAAAACATTTTCAGTGATGAATGCTTTAAATAGCTGCTTAGTTGACTCAAAGGTTGTAATCTCCTGTATATTACCAGGCCCTCAGTTTCTTCTATATGGATTTCTTTTCTTATACACTGTTGTTTGTACAGGTTTTCTTTAGAGTGCGAATAGAGGCAGCCTTCGCACTAGCAATGATTGTCGAGGAGGTTTGCTTTCTTCTCTTTGTTTGAGTCAACATTCTACATGTGAATATGTTCTCTTTCTGAATTGTAAAAATTGTGATTTTTTTTTGGCTTATTTGTTGCAGTTTTCTATAGTTAATAACACATGTTAACAGTTAGTTCCAAGTATATTAAAGTAGGCTGGCAACTGAGTCTTTTCCTCCAAGTGAAAAAAAAGAAAACGAACTTTTTATTCATTTTAGCGTTTTATATCCGTTTATGTCTGTTGCTGGAAATTAAATGACTTTTCTCTGAATATCATAGCGGTAGAAATCAAGTAGCTTATCTGTAGTATCCTATAATCTTATAAATGGTCCAGGCAGCAATATCATGCTTTCAGGTGATCATATGTGATGGAAGTTTTATCTGCAGGTGAATGGCTTCACTGGACTTTCACGCCTTTTGGCCTTCTACAAAGGGCACAAGTTTGATCCTGACATGGGATTGCCGAAGTAAGATGTAATTGAGTTCCTCATATAAAGCGACTGATACTTGGCTCAGCAGCTTTCTGAACTTTCCTTTTACTTCTTCTTAAAAGGCCAAATGATTTTCGCGATCTGCAGGAGTACTTTGTGCTTCAGGTGCATTTGCATGTCAATCATTCTTCATAATGGACACATGACAGTTTTTGCTTTTGTTTTCATAATAAACAATTTTGTTTTATAAATGAAAATAGAGTAAGAACTTGCATATGTCTGCAGGCTATTCCTGTAGCTATTTCGAATGTTAGGGGTGCTGATGGTAAAAGCCCACCTGAAGCAGTCGAGTTCATCCTGCAGATTCTCAAGGTGCTGCTTTGGATTCAGTAATCTTCGGTCTTTCGTGTTCTGAAAAAGCTTTTTAGTCTTGCCTGTCACTCAAATTTACCTCTTTTTCAAATGGTTTTGGAAAATAGCACAATGACAACAGTGGAAATCAGTATTCTGATGTGTTTTGGCTCTCATCTATCATAAAGTCTGTTGGCAGTTTGGAATTTGGGCATCAGGTACCTTAACATTGTGTTTTAACATGAATTTATCTTTTTAATTCGCTAGACTTTGCTGTCAAATATCTGTCAAAAGTTGGTTTATTTTCCAGTTCGGTACTCTTTACAGTATTAATATCTTCCACATTCTTTCCATAAATGATGAGGTGGATGCATATTGGGTATCATACTTGGCTGATGTTTAAGTCTACTCATTTGAAAAGCAGGACCAAAGAGAATTTCATCACTCAGATTAGAGTAGGTTATTTGATAGATATGATTTTATTTTGTATGTTTTTATCTGAAAGTCCCTTCCCAAGCCGAACATGCTGTTTTATTAGGGATTTTTTTTTTTCTTATTCTCTCTCTCTCTCTCTCTCAATCTTGTTGATGTAGAGACCAAATAGAGTGGGGGAGAGTGGACAGCCTTGCTTAACACCGATGGTGCTAGCAATAGCCTCAGAGTCACACCTATTGGACACTGTACCCTCCCAGACACTGCTCACATAGTTGTCACTGATGGGATTTTGACTTCTGATTTCTGAAGGGAAACCGACTTATGATGAGTAAAGAAAAATGTTTTTGACGTTCACTGATGTGACTCGAATTTAAAAAAAAAAAAAATATTTTTTAATAAAGTATTAAATACATAAATAATAATCAATACTTTAGCATGAACATAAAACTTAATAAAAACATAGTGACTAGAATATGAAAGTAAGTGCAAACCCCAAAATACCATCTCATATTTTGTAAAGCATGTTGCATACTATGAGATCATGAAAACAAAGCTAAATCCTAAAACAGAGATGAAAGCATAAGAGTGATCGATCATCATGCTCATCTTCTTCATCATCATCATCAATATCATCATCGTCATCAACACCACCACCATGTGTAGATGGAGGACCCTCATCTGCATGTACATATCTCTAAGTAATGGAGGTGATAGGATTGAGGGGAATTTCCTCACACTCTTTTGCATTGCAAGCAAACTTTCATATTCTAGTTACTTCTTCTTCTTGCATTTCAAAGCCCTTTTCTTTTATCTTCATTGCAAGCTGGAGATTGGTATGAATGTAAACCAATTTTTCAGTATTTTTTGGGAGAAGCTTATTCCTTCTTTTGGTATGAATCAAAGAAAATGTGCTCCAATTTCTCTCACAAGGGGAAGCACAAGTACCTTGTGAGAGAATACGAAGAGCCAATGCTTGCAAATTGGGTGTATGTGCGCCAAAAGACTCGCACCACATCACACCATGATGCATTCTTTTTGGATCTTTAGCAAGTTGCCTTCCAAATGTGCGAGACATTGTCTTAAAAACATGTAACTCATCTAATAATCTACCTTGTTTATCAACATCATTATGTGTATATCTTTCATTTACATCCATCCAACCATCATTTACTTCTCCATCCTTTTTCAGGACATCTTTCTCTCCAAATAGGATGCAAAATATATGCAGCAGCATGAAGGGGAGAATGTAGCATATTCCATCTCTCAATGCACAATGCTTTGACTTCCTCAAGTCTTACATTGTCAATACCATCCACTTTTCCTATTTTTTCAATCATTCTATCGGTAAGCTCATATATGAGTCCCATGCTAGATCCTTCTCAATTGTCCAAGCGAAAAACATGCAAGATGAGAGTACATATACTAACAATTTCACGTGCACTCCTCCAAAAAAAGCACTTAACACTATGGAAGAAACATCTTCGCATTTAGTGTCTTACATACTTTCTTTCTAGTGTATTGAGGAGACATCACCATAGACTGCAAGCCATTATATACCCTTTCATCAAGTAGATTATAGAGCATAATATACATGTAGCCAAATGTGGTTTGCGCAGGCTTTATCAAATCTTTTTCACTAAATTTCCTAAAGAGTGCAAGTATCGATGGCTTCATGGTCACAAAAGTTACAATCTTCATTGCATACTCTTCATTTTCAATATCACATGTCTTTCGAATGCTTCCCATCGAAATGTATGAATGTGATTCTTCATGTGAATGAATCCCAACAGAAGAATGCATCCCTTTAGCTTGCATTTTTCTACATGCATCTCTGACATGCCTTGGAGCATTATTGCATTTATCAACACCTTACCCTTTCAGACCAAGTATATGAGCTCTAATACGATTCGCTCCGTCATCCCAAGTATGAGAGCAAAATCTATATTTTATCGTCCAATTCCCTTGTGGCAAAGATTTTACTTTCTCCACAAATTCCCATTCACCTCCGGCTTTTTGAGGCATATGCAAAACCATAATTATAAATCAGTCCAATTTTATAATAATGAATCATGATTCATAATTATAGTCTATAGAAACTCATTGTAAAAGAATCTATAAATTGTAATTTGTAATTGATGCATGATGCATCATGCATCTATTAACTGAAGTCTGAAATCATGTATGATGCAAGGTAGGATCAAAACTCGAACCGTATACACTTTTCCGTACGTATTGTACGTACGGAACGTACAGAACTGTACCGTACGTGTTCAATGTATTTTTAAATTTATGCAACATTTTCATATTTTTTTCCCTTGATTTGAGCATGGCTTGAATCCTTTTGTCATAATTCATTATTTAATGTTGATATTAGTGTTTAGATAACTTGATTCTTCAATATACAACATATAATATCTGTATATTTTTGTCATTTATGAATTGTTAAATGATGGAACAACGTACCGAACATACCGAACCTCAAGATTCGGTTCGGATCTCGAACCGTATGCGAACCGTACGTACAGAACTTAACGTACTGTTCCACCATGGTAGATGTATACATAAATGGTAAATGCTGTGCACTCTAAGTTCTAAATATTTTCAGAGTCCAGAATCCATACATTCTTCTTCAAAGTTTATACTTAGCATGTTGCATAATGCATTTTCACCGTGAAATCATCTCTCTGTATACAGTATGATGTACACAGTACTGTACAGTGAATGTTGTATGGTCACTACCAAGTTCGTGACTGTAGTGAATGGTTGCAACTTGCAACAGTCTACTGTCTACCAGCTGCCAACATGTGCTCAAGTCTCAACATGATATTATCATTATCTGTGTATGCACACTATCATTTATGTATGCTGCATGCAGTGTCCAATATAGACTAGTATATAATATACATCTCAATGGGCAAGCTGCAGGCTCGAGCTGCTGGGCAGTGGGGGTCGAAGTTGTCACGTGAGGGGCCAGATGCCAGAGTAGGTCAACCTTCAAATCGGGATTCGACACAGAAAATTGGCTCGAGCTGCGAGTTCGTCTGTTGCTGAAGGCACGAGACCAGAATGATCAGAAAATCGGGTTAATTTACTCCTCTGATAGTCTACTACAATGCACACGCCAGATATACGTAGCTGACGTGACGTCAGCAAAATGTCAGTAACGCTTCGGGCTAGGCATTGCTGATGCGTCAGAATCCATCACTGCCTGCTCATAGAGTGCATAGATGGCTCAAATCATCCCTGATGGTACTCCTAAGCTCTAGAGGCGTCGGAAGAGCCTCTCTCCTCGCATTGTATCAAAAGCTTTGCGGAAGTCCACAAAGAAGCAATATAATCTCTTCTTGTGCACCCTTGCCCCATCAATGAGGCAGCACAAAATGAACATGTGATCAATAGTAGAGAAAGCTCCTCGAAAACCTGCTTGGTCTCGTTCTCATAGCCCCTTAATCTTTGCATATGAGCCTAGCTCCACCCTAAGTATGGCACCGTTTAGTTTGGCCATGGTGTGGCCAATCATGATGGTCCTATAGTTCACTCGGTGCAGGATGTCCTCAGATTTGTGGATAGGCACAATGGTGTGCCTAGTCCACTCCTCTGGGAAGCGCTCCCCTATAGCCTTGTTGAAGACATGTGCAATCACCAGGGCTATAGTGGAGGTTGCGTATATGAGATACTCGCTCTGCAATCCCCTGTGGTCTATTGAACGTCCATGTGGTAGTCGTCCTATGGCCCTCTCAACCATCTTTGATGTGAAGAGAGAACTAGTAGGGAGAGGCTCAAGTGGTTGGGTAATGGGAGGCTGCCGAGGTACCTCGTATAATCTCAGAGCATAATCATGCCATGTGTGTAGGTTCCCAATAGGTGTGGTCGGGCATGGCTCTCATAGGGTACACCATGCTACAACACTCCATACTCATAAAGAGATGGTATAGCTCTAGCTCCTGTGCCTCGTCAAAGACTCTCCTCTTCCGACGTGTGAGGATCTTCATTTGTCCCCTCGCCTCGATCTCTGTGATCTCTCCCAGTGCTCACTGAGTTCGTATTATGCATTCCTCATCATCATAGTGGAAAGCAACGTTTTCGCAACGGCAACGGCAACGGGTTAGCAACGGGTTAGCAACGAGGGCAACGTCTAGACCTAGGAGTTGCGATAAAGTGATTTATTTTTCAAAATTTTTATATGTTTTTTTCACATATTTTGGGTCATATGATATGTAATAAGGTGGGATATGACTATATATACCATAAAATACTTATTACAATATAAGATATATCATAAATAATAGAGATTAACAATCTAACTTGAAAGTTGGTCGTGACTCGTGATTATATCATAACCCTCCACACAGCCTTAAGATTATATCATATACAATTATCTCAAATACATCATCATTGTATCAAAATTCAAATACAATCATAACATCAATAATCATAACATCATCATCTAGATTCTAGATTCTAACAACATAATGATCATAACACTTAACTTTCAAGTTTCTAGTTTCTAAGTTCTAACTTCTAACTTTTAACAAATTACAATAAACATCATGATTTATAACATAAATGATAAGACCTGTCACCTGGCATCATACATGTCACATGTGTCATGATCATATCATCGTTCATACATCAAAATAGAACAATAGAGATCACTATGACAAATGATAAATCATAAATCATATGAATCATGACGCATGGCATAAATCATAAGTGGCAAATGATACATATCATGAAATACCAAATGTACATATCATGAAATACCAAATGTCAAACATGAAATGTCAAAGCCTCAAATGTCAATATACAAACTTTGTCACTCTGACATGGTGTCAGATGACAAATCATCACTCTCATCATCATCATCATCATCATCATCATCATCCCTAGTAGTAGTGGTATGTGGTCGGCTACTAGTGGATGCATCACCACTACCACTAGGTCCTCTGCGGCTCCGAGATGATCTGGTATCATGCTGAGGTAAGGTCAACTCATGGTACAACATAGTATATAAGTCCAGATCCTCTGGAGGAATATCTGGAATATCTCTGACTCTCTCTATATCTACTGTGTCCACGTTGACCTCCCTCACATCTCCTGTATGTCCGCCGCTCTCCAAGAGACGCAAGTTGCAGTGGCAATAAACTAGCCGCTCCAACTGCGCTGTAGATAATCTGTTCCTCTTCTTTGTATGGAAGAGGGCCCATGTGCTCCAATTCCTTTCACAAGGACTTACGCTGCAGTCCTGTGAAAGGATACGAATAGCTAACTCTCTCTGCATTACAACATAATTCAAAAAATAATTAGTACATAAATCTATATACATATTTATCACATCTCACACAGTACACTAAAGACTTTTGACTTAGTACTTACCAACTGAGGAGCACTAGCACCATACATCTCCCACCATGATACTGGCCGCAACTGAGCAGATCTCAAACAAGCCGTATCCTTTCCAAAATGGCCACCACCATTTTGGAATACCAAGAGCTGTCTCTCCAACTGAAGTCGCAACTCTACATCAGCTGGATAAAGCCTATATACATATGTGTTCCATGCACTCAAGAGCTCCTCATCCACGATGGCCTGCTGAGATCTCCATAAGGGATTCAATAAGTGTGCCATCCCATGGATCGGGCGATGAAACCAATCCCATCGATCCCTCCACACAGCCTTAAGCTGCTCAATCCTATAAACAAAGAAATTATAAATTTTAGAGACTAATTTTTAAGATAATAAGAATTTTAAGTGTCAAAAATTCAAAGTAATAAGTAATAACTTAATAAATACCTGTCCAATGTCAAATGTGGGCAACGTGAAAGGGACTCGCCAACTCGATCCACGAACTCATAGACGAGTCCCAATGTACTCCCCTCCATATCAACGATGCGAAGGACAGAATATAATGGATGTATGGCACGCACAAGTGCCTCTACATCCCTCCAAAATGAATCCGACAAGCATGTAATCCGTACAAAATCTGCTCTCGGGGTAGTGTGTCCATCCCAGGCAGTCCACTCTGTAGACACAACTGTCTGCATCAAAGCCTGCCGCACCCGAAGTAGTCTCTCCATCACTATGCACATGTAAGCAAACCTGGTCTTCGAAGGCTTTAGGATATCCAACTCACTGTATGATCTGAAAATAGCTAATAGTTTTGGTCTCTTTGTGAACAAAGAGACCACCTTATGGCAGGTGGAAAAAATAGAATGAATCCAAGGGATCTTTCCAAGATCCTCTATCAAAAGATCAATGCTATGTGCGGCACATGGGGTCCACACAATGGAGGGAAACTCTGCCTCTAACAATCTACCCATGGCCACACAATTACTTCCATTGTCGGTAATGACTTGCACAACATTCTTTTGACCGACATCCATAATAGCCTGGCGGATATGACCATATATAAACTTACCTGTGACACAAAAATTACACCAAATCAGCCATGTACATAGTACATAGTACATACTACATACATAATACATATATATAGCATATGCAAAATTCAAATGCGTATCTTAAAATTAAAACTTGAAATTTCACCTATACATACCTGTCACTGTAAGTCCAGGCTCTGATGCATCGATGGCGCGAAGGAACATAGTGCCTTTGCAACAATGCACTTGTATGTTATATACATTCCTTTTCCTGATGTCTGTCCATCCATCGCACATAATAGTGCATCCATACTTCTCCCATGTGCCCATCATCGGCTGTAACTGCTTCTCCACTATATCTTTTGTTTTGCGTAGCTCACTAGTCCTCAACTCCTCATATGAAGGACCGCTCCATCGATATCCTAATGTGCTCACTAACTCCATGGCTTCCTTCCATGCGGGTGTGCGTGCAACATTAAAAGAGAGGCCACACTGTATGAAAAGCTTCATTATACCTTGTTTGGCCTCAAGCTCCCGCTGCCTCTGAAAACCCGCACGTACGGATGCCGAAGAAAGTGATCCTCTAGGTGCCTTCACCGGTGGCTGAGTGTCACCCTCAAGATCGACGGTATCATGTCCATGCTCATCATTCCCTCCACTAGAGGATCCCATATGAGGCTGATGTGCTGGAGCATCGTGTGGAGGAGGATAACTAGAGCTAATAGAGGTGGAGGTGGGCCGAGACTCCCGAGAGCTTTGTGGATACTTTCTAGCTTCCCTTTGAGCTACCCACTCAAGGAGCTCATCCTAGCATAGGCTGCTTGCATGCTGAAATGCCCAAGCCACTAAATTTGGCAAGGTGGGCTTTGATACGATCTGCCCCACCACCCCCTTTGTAACCACATAGGTTACATGTCCATCTCTCACTCCCACCCGATCCAAACTTCCCTTGGCTACTCACATACTTCCAACAACTTTGCTTTGGTTTAGGCATGGTGAGTCTCTCTCCCTCTCTCTCTCTCTCTCTCGGGGCTGACTCGCTGTATCTGTGTGCTCTCGGGTGCGTTCACTCCAAGGAAGAAGGCTTGGAAAAATGCCCTCTCCCGCGAGCCCGTTTCGGGCTCAAAGGAGGGGGCAAATTTTTTTGTATGCAACGCAACGCGTTGCGTATGTCGCAACGCAACGCCGTTGCGTTGCGAACGTTGCAGACGCTACGCAACGCGTTGCGTTGCAACTATGCTCATCATACCAACGATGTTGTGGCATAGTCCTAGGAGGAGGTGTGTGACGAGAATGGATGGTGTGTGGGAAGGACTCGATGGCTGATGTCTTAAGAGCTTCCGCTATTTGTGAGGTGAGTAGGGATAGTGGAGTGTCAAGATGAAGCAAGAGAAGATCCTTCTTGACTTGAGCCGCATATATGTGAGGTATCTCGTGTGTGAAGTGGATGGTGGTGTGTGGAATGTTTGCCATGGGTGTGCGTGTAGGGGTGTCTCCCTTGATGGAGAGTGCAAGGTATATGTGATTGGCCCTAGTTGGTATGGGTGGGATTGCCTCTTTGGATCCCATGACGTAATCTATTGTACTTCCCTCACCATATGTGGCTGAGTGTGGTATGCATGTGAATTCTCTTGAGGTAGACCATTGAGCCATCCTGTTATAGATAATGAGATTATGTCGAGAGCCTAGTCTCAATAGGTGAGTGCCATACTGAGTGTGTGTAGAGTGAGTGAGCTCAAGCTTGAGCTGTAGACTCATCCTCTATAGTATGCAGTATCTGTGGGTCCTCTGGGTCAAATATATCACACTCATCATTGCCTGACCTTTCATTGAAGTCACCCATAGGGAAGACTTCCCTTAATGCAGAGTACTTTGTTATCTTTTTTCACAAGCAAGTGTATGGTGAGTCCTCCTCTCGATCTATAATGGCGAACCGCGAGCTACAAGGAGCAAAGTAGCATAACGCTATGACCTTTCATTGAAGTCACCCATAAGGAAGACTTCCCTTAATGCAGAGTACTCTTCATTGCCTGACCTTTCATTGAAGTCACCCATAAGGAAGACTTCCCTTAATGCACAGTACTTTGTTATCTTTTTTCACAAGCAAGTGTATGGTGAGTCCTCCTCTCGATCTATAATGGTGAACCGTGAGCTACAAGGAGCAAAGTAGCATAACACTATGAAGATGATCGGCTCTCGTGAGAGTTGGAGTCAAATCCAAAGATATCTCGCCTGTGAGTCACATACAACTATCTGTATCATGCTCTGAAGTCAATCTCTAAAGAGTATGGCTACTCCACGTGATCCTATGGTGGTGTGCTTAAGTGTACACTCTCTGTTGTGGACTCCCACTTGAAATTTTGGACTCGAGGTAGGCTTTGGTCTCGGCTCTCATGTGTCTCTCTCAACATAATGATGTCTCTGCCTCTATGCACCTCTTCTAACCTCTCTGGGCGTGTCTATAGATCTCCATTGTAGTTCGAAACTGTAGGGTGTATCTCCTCAAGTATCTCATAGGCCTCGAATCCCTATGGGATGGCCTTGCCATCAATGATGACACGACCATCTCTATATGAAGCCTTCTTCCCTTCTTTGCGAGCTTGGTGTACTCTCCACATTCATGTGCGACGATGTGCTATACGTGCATGGGTCTGTTGGGTACTCACTCGTGGCTGATGTGTGGGCTGTAGTGATCTCTCTCGGCTCCCCTATGCAGCTGTGAGTAAGTGTCCCAAGCGCCGCTGGTCTCCCATAGTCATGCACAACTCGAGTGACTCCTCTATGTGGAACTGTGCTCATACGTCTAAGTATGCTTGGCATTTGATAACAAAATGCTCGTCACTCTCCACCTCTATCTTGCATACTGGGCACCACCTCTCCTCACAGGGGACTCCCTTGGACCGACCCCTCTCAATCTCGAGCTGATGTGATGAAACCCGGAGCTTCCCAATGACGACTCGAAGGTGGTGGGGGTAGGTATGTCTGCATGTATCTCAGAATCTCGATGAAGCCCTCGTCCGATATATGTAGAAAATGCTCACGATAATAGAGCATTTTCAGTGGCAATGTATCCCTAGGGCTCATCCATGTCCTCTGTATGTATGTATGCCATATCTCCTGACAAATGACCGTATTCCTCTTTTGATGAGAGAGCGAGTAGGTGGGTGCATGTGAGTCATACTGTAGAGGTGGTAGCTTGTCTACGTCAAAGTCATGGTGGGCTAGCCAGTCTCGTGTCTGTGCATACCATGAGGCGGTGTCGCCTGCTAATGCCATATCACGTGATGCTAATGCTCTCTGTATCCATGCTCGGAAGTCTGTGTAATAGACATACTGTCTTGAATAGTGGCTGAACTAGCATTGGTGGTGCAGCGAGCTCTTCTCTAATGATATTATGTGGTAATGAAGCTTGTTGCGGATAAGTCTTGCAATCATGAGGATCTGTGGCCTCTCTAAAGTTGTCCATATTGATGTAGCTAATCCGGGACCCCATATGGCTTCCCCATACATGAACGCTTGTGTAACCAAAGTGTCGAAGAGCCACCCCTTTGTGCGAGGCTCCTGAAAATATGCCTTGTGGCATTGTCTCTCCATCTAAGCCAGTGCTGCGCACCCACGTGTGATGCGGTTATGGGCTGCTTGAGACAGAGAGAAGACCCGTGATGCTGTTGTAAATGTCACTCCCAAGTAAACATATGAAAGATTATGACCTTGGTTTTACCAAGGTTCACAAATAACCCTCTAAGTCTGCTAAAGTCATCTAGGCCATGTAGATGATGCTCTAGACCTTCTGCATGCTCTGAAATCAATACAATATCATCAACGAATAAAAGAATATGGATAGTGGACCCGCGTACCTCAATGCCATCACCCCCCTACTGTTGTATGAAGTCTACTATCTCATCAATGTAGATACCAAAGAGGGTGGGTGAAAGAGGGCATCCTTGCTTCACCCCGATAGTGCTAGCAAGTGGATGAGATAAACCCCTTGGACATCTGACTCTACCAGATACTCTCTCGTATAAGGCGTAGATCCCCCATATCATCTCCTCCGGAGCTCCGATATCAAGTAGTCGTTTGAAGAATCGTTCCTTGGGAACAATGTTAAATGCTTTGTGGAAGTCCACAAAGCAACAATATAATCTCCTCTTCCTCACCCTTGCCTGGTCAATCAAGCATCTTAGAGTGAAGATGTGGTCAATGGTAGAGTAATCGCGTCTGAAACCTGCCTGTCTTGGAGCCCTGATACCCTTCCTCTCAACGAGAGTACTCTGTCTCTAGTACCGCCCCATATAACTTGGCCAATATAGGGCCAATCATGATCGTCCAATATGTAGTTGGATCCATAGTATCTCCTTGCTTAAGAATGGGCACTATGTTGTGCTGAGTCCATGAGTGAGGGAACCCTTTAACCAATGCACGGTTGAAGAGGTGGGCAATGAGTGGTGCAAGGGTCATGCCTTTGTAGATGAGGTGCTCTTCTTGTAAACCGAAATGGTCATGGGCCTTGCCATGCTGTAGACGGGCAATAGCGTGTCCCACCATAGTGGGCGTGAAGAAGTCAGAGATAGTAGGATATGAGCTCTGTGGTCTGGGAACTGGAGGCTGGTCTTGGATCTCGTATAGGCTCCATGCATTGTTATAGCAAGTGCTCGGGTCTCAGATGGGTGTCTGCTGTCTCCTCTCTCTCAAATGCCGCCATGCCACTACACTTTCTCGACTCATGAGCTAATGGTAGATATCCCAATACTGTCACTCCTCCCAATCTCACCGTTTGCAGCGAACAAGGCTATGGATGCGACGCTGTGCATGTAGTTGTGTAATATCCCCTCTATGCTCTAAAATCTGTAGGTGCTTTCGTAGCTCAGGACAATGTGCATCGTAACAACGGTTTTGGGGCATTGATCCTATGCGTGGAGGGTGTATATGTGTGCGGTGTGGAAAGATGCAAAGAGTTGAGTCCTATAGATGGTGGTGAACTGTGATGTTAGTGTGTCCAAGGGTGAGAGGGGATCGAGGGAGAGTAGGCGGGTGTGTAGTGGTCATAGTGGAAAGCAACGTTTTCGCAACGGCAACGACAACGGGTTAGCAACAGGTTAGCAACGAGGGCAACGTCTAGACCTAGGAGTTGCGATAAAGTGATTTATTTTTCAAATTTTTTATATGTTTTTTTCACATATTTTGGGTCATATGATATGTAATAAGGTGGGATATGACTATATATACCATAAAATACTTATTACAATATAAGATATATCATAAATAATAGAGATTATCAATCTAACTTGAAAGTTGGTCGTGACTCGTGATTATATCATAACCCTCCACACAGCCTTAAGATTATATCATATACAATTATCTCAAATACATCATCATTATATCAAAATTCAAATACAATCATAACATCATCATCTAGATTCTAGATTCTAACAACATAATGATCATAACACTTAACTTTCAAGTTTCTAGTTTCTAAGTTCTAACTTTTAACTTTTAACAAATTACAATAAACATCATGATTTATAACATAAATGATAAGACCTGGCATCATACATGTCACATGTGTCATGATCATATCATCGTTCATACATCAAAATAAAACAATAGAGATCACTATGACAAATGATAAATCATAAATCATATGAATCATGACGCATGGCATAAATCATAAGTGGCAAATGATACATATCATGAAATACCAAATGTACATATCATGAAATACCAAATGTCAAACATGAAATGTCAAAGCCTCAAATGTCAATAATCAAACTTTGTCACTCTGACATGGTGTCAGATGACAAATCATCACTCTCATAATCATCATCATCATCATAATCATCATCCCTAGTAGTAGTGGTATGTGGTCGGCTACTAGTGGATGCATCACCACTACCACTAGGTCCTCTGCGGCTCCGAGATGATCTTGTATCATGCTGAGGTAAGGTCAACTCATGGTACAGCATAGTATATAAGTCCAGATCCTCTGGAGGAATATCTGGAATATCTCTGACTTTCTCTATATCTATTGTGTCCACGTTGACCTCCCTCACATCTCTTGTATGTCCGCCGCTCTCCAAGAGACGCAAGTTGCAGTGGCAATAAACTAGCCGCTCCAACTGCGCTGTAGATAATCTGTTCCTCTTCTTTGTATGGAAGAGGGCTCATGTGCTCCAATTCCTTTCACAAGGACTTACGCTGCAGTCCTGTGAAAGGATACGAATAGCTAACTCTCTCTGCATTACAACATAATTCAAAAAATAATTAGTACATAAATCATAATACGTAATAATATATTTATCACATGTCACACAGTACACTAAAGACTTTTGACTTAGTACTTACCAACTGAGAAGCACTAGCACCATACATCTCCCACCATGATACTGGCCGCAACTGAGCAGATCTCAAACAAGCCGTATCCTTTCCAAAATGGCCACCACCATTTTGGAATACCAAGAGCTGTCTCTCCAACTGAAGTCGCAACTCTACATCAGCTGGATAAAGCCTATATACATATGTGTTCCATGCATTCAAGAGCTCCTCATCCACGATGGCCTGCTGAGATCTCCATAAGGGATGCAATAAGTGTGCCATCCCATGGATCGGGCGATGAAACCAATCCCATCGATCCCTCCACACAGCCTTAAGCTTCTCAATCCTATAAACAAAGAAATTATAAATTTTAGAGACTAATTTTTAAGATAATAAGAATTTTAAGTGTCAAAAATTCAAAGTAATAAGTAATAACTTAATAAATACATGTCCAATGTCAAATGTGGGCAACGTGAAAGGGACTCGCCAACTCGATCCATGAACTCATAGACGAGTCCCAATGTACTCCCCTCCATATCAACGATGCGAAGGACGAATATAATGGATGTATGGCACGCGCAAGTGCCTCTACATCCCTCCAAAATGAATTCGACAAGCATGTAATCCCTACAAAATCTGCTCTCGGGGTAGTGTGTCCATCCCAGGCAGTCCACTCTGTAGACACAACTGTCTGCATCAAAGCCTGCCGCACCCGAAGTAGTCTCTCCATCACTATGCACATGTAAGCAAATCTGGTCTTCGCAGGCTTTAGGATATCCAACTCACTGTATGATCTGAAAATAGCTAATAGTTTTGGTCTCTTTGTGAACAAAGAGACCACCTTATGGCAGGTGGAAAAAATAGAATGAATCCAAGGGATCTTTCCAAGATCCTCTATCGAAAGATCAATGCTATGTGCGGCACATGGGCTCCACACAATGGAGGGAAACTCTTCCTCTAACAATCTACCCATGGCCACACAATTACTTCCATTGTCGGTAATGACTTGCACAACATTCTTTTGACCGACATCCATAATAGCCTGGCGGATATGACCATATATAAACTGACCTATGACACAAAAATTACACCAAATCAGCCATGTACATAGTACATACTACATACATAATACATATATATAGCATATGCAAAATTCAAATGCGTATCTTAAAATTAAAACTTGAAATTTCACGTATACATACCTGTCACTGTAAGTCCAGGCTCTGATGCATCGATGGCGCGAAGGAACATAGTGCCTTTGCAACAATGCACTAGTATGTTATATACATTCCTTTTCCTGATGTCTGTCCATCCATCGCACATAATAGTGCATCCATACTTCTCCCATGTGTCCATCATCGGCTCTAACTGCTTCTCCACTATATCTTTTGTTTTGCGTAGCTCACTAGTCCTCAACTCCTCATATGAAGGACCGCTCCATCGATATCCTAATGTGCTCACTAACTCCATGGCTTCCTTCCATGCGGGTGTGCGTGCAACATTAAAAGAGAGGCCACACTGTATGAAAAGCTTCATTATACCTTGTTTGGCCTCAAGCTCCTGCTGCCTCTGAAAACTAGCACGTACAGATGCCGAAGAAAGTGATCCTCTAGGTGCCTTCACCGGTGGCTGAGTGTCATCCTCAAGATCGATGGTATCATGTCCATGCTCATCATTCCCTCCACTAGAGGATCCCCTATGAGTCTGATGTGCTGGAGCATCGTGTGGAGGAGGATCACTGGAGCTAATAGAGGTGGAGGTGGGCCGAGAGCTCTGTGGATACTTTCTAGCTTCCCTTTGAGCTACCCACTCAAGGAGCTCATCCTTGATATCAGCTGGCATAGGCTGCTTGCATGCTGAAATGCCCAAGCCACTAAATTTGGCAAGGTGGGCTTTGATACGATCTGCCCCACCACCCCCTTTGTAACCACATAGGTTACATGTCCATCTCTCACTCCCACCCGATCCAAACTTCCCTTGGCTAGTCACGTACTTCCAACAATTTTGCTTTGGTTTAGGCATGGTGAGTCTCTCTCTCTCAATCTCTCTCTCAGATCTCTCTCTCTCTCTCTCTCTCTCTCTCTCTCTCTCTCTCTCTCTCTCTCTCTCTCTCTCTCTCGTCGGCTGAGGGCTCAAGGCTCGGCTTCGTGTGTGCGTTCGCTGCTGCAGAAGACCGAAAGTGAAATGCCCTCTCCCGTGAGCCCGTTTCGGGCTCAAAGGAGAGGGCAAAAAAAATTGCCTTCAACGCAACGCGTTGCGTACGTCGCAACGCAACGCCGTTGCGTTGCGAACGTTGCAGACGCTACGCAACGCGTTGCGTTGCAACTATGGTAGTGGTGTGCATAAACATGTGAGAGCTCGTGTGTTAAGTGTATCGTGGTGTGTGTCTGAGTGGGTGAGGGAGGGTCTAATGGAATAGGAGATGAGAGTGTGAATGTGATAAATGTATGGTCAACACCAAGTGGGAGTCGTCCAATACTGAGTGAGGGGATGAGTGAAGCTCCAGATGTGGTACCCAAAATATAGTTGACTGTGCTCTCACCTCCCCCGTGAGGGAAGCAAGTAAGTCCGCCTGAACCTTGCCAACGATTCATCCCGTTATATATAATGAGTTGATGTTGGCTTCCGAGCTCAAGTAGATGACCACCATACTTGGTGGTGTCCTTACCCATATCTGCTGATACTCTACTAGTGCTCATCTCATCTTGGTCTCTCATATGGGTCTCTGGCTCTCATGAGATGTGGGTGATCCATGTCGTATGCCTCCCACTGATGTGACTGAGTGCGGCCATTGAAGTCCCCTATAAACAAGACTTCACCTAGTGTGTTGTAATGTAGTATCTCATTTGAAATTGCTCTGTATGGTGAGTCTCTGTCTTGGATCGGTACCCCAAGATCCTATCCTGCGTATCGAGATCCGCCTGGAGGGAAGTAGCAAATAGCGATGTAAATCCAACTCCCTTGTGCTATCTCCATGCGAACCCATATGTATCATGTTCCTCATCTCTTCCTATAATATGGATCCGTCTTTGTATCTCCCATCTAAATACGATGGCCACACCTCTCGACTCTCGCGCTTTACTTTGTCTCGTCGTGGTCCTTAATGAAGATTCCCAATGCAAACCTGCAATGCGTGGTAGACCTCTCTTTGAGCTCTTGTGTGTCTCTGTGATGCATGCAAAGTCATGTGATGCGATGATATTTTGGAGTCTGTCTTGTCTCGTCCAGAGTGCTCTGAGTAGTGTCTCGTGGTGTAGTGATGTCTCATAGGCCGCGTGTCCCTATTTGATAGGACGTCCATCTATGAAGACCTTTCCATCACGGTCAGTGTGCCACCTGCATGCGTGTGAGGTCCTCGTCCATGTAGAGGGCTCCGCCGGATAGTCCACGTATTATTGATCGACGTTTAAAAAAGGCGCTCCGTGCCTCCTCGGAGCTCATCTTAACGATGAGTGCTCGGAAACGTGATGTATCCCTCCCAACCTTCCATGCACATGTGAAGGGCATGCTCTCGTATCCAAGTCTACGACAAATGTTAGTGGTGTCTCCCTCCGGTGATTCTCCGTTGGGTAGGCCTTGAATCCGAATGCGAAGTCTTTGAGTGTGTCCAAGCCTCTCCTCCTCAAGTGTATACTTGACCCGTGTGAGCTCTTCTTTCTGCACGTCTTCCCTAACTTCCTTCTTAACCCTTTTGTGTACTACTTCCACCCACGACTCTGGAGTGGATTCTACCTCCGTTTTGATTTACTTCTTTATTTCTTCTTTGAGTGTCTCCACGTTGGAGATGTCCCTCTCTTCTTTCAGGTGCTCATAGGCTGTCCTCCAATTGTCTCGTTCTTTTGTGAGTCTTTACTTGTTCTTCGAGTCCTTTGACTTTATCCATTACTTGTTCTTCCAGTTCTTTAAACTTTTCCAGTCAACTTCCTTTTTAGCCTTCTTGAGGGCTTTAGCGATAAGTTCGTCCACTTCCCTCTTGCCCATGGGAGAGATTAGGTTTAGGGTTTCTGACTTTTAAGGGGGGGGGGAGAGAGAGAGAGAGAGAGAGAGAGAGAGAGAGAGAGAGAGAGAGAGAGAGAGAGAGAGAGAGAGAGAGAGAGAGAGAGAGAGAGAGAGAGAGAGAGAGAGAGAGAGAGAGAGAGAGACACACACACACACACACACACACACACACACACACACACCCCCCCCCCCCCACAACACCCCCACACACACTCACACACGCGCACACACACACACACACACACACACACACACACACACACACACACACACACACACAAAGGTTCAGTGGGACAGGAGAGAGGTCATACTGAGCAGTTCTGTGAAAGCATAGAAAAGAATTGAAATGTGCATTTAATGTGTTCAATTGCTTTTTTTTACCCTTCCTCTCTGGCAATGAAGCAAAAGTTCATCCTTTATGTAACGTTGTTTCAGAGCATCCAAACGTTATCACAGATACTGAAGCGGTTGGACAGGGTTCTCCATTATGACAGGTAGGTTGACTGACTCTCGATGGGATGTTGAACTGATGTGTAAGCGTTTGAAGAATATTACGTCAGGGTCATATTCAAGTACCATTGCTCTAACAAGTTGTGTTCTTTACTTTTCTCTTTGCTTTCCTCTCTGTTCCTCCTCTACTTTTCAATAGAATAATGCCAAGCTACAACCATATGTTGACAAGAAGCTGCATCCAGACACTCACAAAACTGGCTTTGAAATTCCCAGTTGTGCTGTCACTGGTAGGATGGTAATCATAACATCTTTTTTCTGTCGAGAGTTGTGGTTCCAATCGAATTAATTTTGGGTTTTTATTTCGTTTTTTGCATTCTGTGGGCATGTATGATAATGAAACTTTATCAAGAGTGAAGGGGAGCCAATGGCAATGCCTGCTAGTAAGAATTTAAGAGCGAAGCTTTTTTCTATCCTTTATTTTTATTCTACTTTACACATTATTCGTTTATATTTTCATTCTCACATGCAGTGGGCATGTACCATATTGAGACTAAATCAGGAATGAATGAAAACGGAAACATTTGATTGATTAAAATGTGTTTCAGTCTTTTTGTTTAAGTGTCTTCCCATGTTCAATGCGTGCACATGTGGATGTCATAGGTGGCTGCCATTTACTTTAGATTGTACTTAATATTTGGCTTCATGTAAAGGGAATGTAATGGTCCCTAAGTTTTGTGTTGTTATTAAAGCACACCAAATGTGGGTACACTCCAAATCAATAAACTACATCTCTAGATGTTTGTCATCGCTACATTTCTTAGTCTAAGTCAAATAAAATATGTGTCTAAGTACCCATGCTGGTCATTAAAATTCAGTCATGTAAGCAGCATGGAATGCTCTTTAGTTTTGTGTTTTACATTGAAGTGGGGCTATTTGGTTAATCTTTGGGTGTCTGATGTAGATCTTGTGCGTCTACTGTCTGATGATCTTAGTTCTTGTATATGTTCATTTTGCTGGTAATAGGTTTTATATTTTCATTCTGCCAACAAACTAACTTCTCAAATTGCAAGGAATTCAATCTAATTATTTATTATTTTATTAATTTATTATTTTTGTATCGAATAGAGCTCATATACTACAACTATTTAGAGGAGGTTTTGTTAACAATGAATGCACAAGGCCACTTATTTTTTTGGCAAATAAAATATAGAAAACATAAATGAGACAAAAAACATAAAATCTAACTATCTTCGATTTTCGTAATAATAAAATCATCATGAAAGAACCAAGAATTGTTACTAGTACGTACTACATATTTCGCCCACTTTGTGACTGGAGCAAGGTCATTTTCTCATAGCCGTGTGGTGGGTTGTTCATGCTACAGAATTGAAGCATCTCACTTTTCAACTTGGACAAAACACTCATAACATGACTTATCCCTTGTGTGATGTACTTTATCCTTGTCAATCATTATTGTCACTCATTTCTTTGAAATGGATGAAGAATATGAGGAATTGTATGGATAATTTATCAAGTAAGTTCCTCTTATCTTTTCATAACATCGATCAAACATGTCTTTCTATATGTAACAAGCAAACAATATAGTCAATACCATAAGCAACTATCAAATTGTCATACTGTAAGGGTTAAGAAATTCCATGGAGTTCTTAGTTATCGTGTTTGAAGTAGTATTACATTGCAACTCATTGCAGTCCATTCGCAATGCAACGTTGCAAAGTTGCAATATTCGCAATGCGTTGCGAAGAAATTGATTTTTTTTGGGTCCCAAATGAGGCCATTTTTCTGAAATTGCATCGTTAATGCATTTCAAACGAAATACCCGAGAGCATTTGCATCCTTGTGCGACTCTATAGAAGGAGAAAATCAAGGTAAGAGGCTACTAAGAGCTCATTATTCTCATCTTCAAGACTTCCATTTACCTCAAGGGTCCTCCACATCATCTCTGGCCTCCTTTCTTGTCATCTACAAGCCTTCT